>CAUYRT010017623.1:0-29485 GCA_963574885.1 Lepilemur ruficaudatus | reverse complement strand
TTTTTTTTTTTTGAGACAGAGTCTCACTGTGTTGCCTGAGCTAGAGTGCCGTGGCGTCAGCCTGGCTCACAGCAACCTCAAACTCCTGGGCTCAAGCGATCCTTCTGCCTCAGCCTCCCGAGTAGCTGGGACTACAGGCATGCACCACCATGCCCGGCTAATTTTTTTTCCTATATATTTAGTTGGCCAATTAATTTCTTTCTATTATTAGTAGAGACGGGGTCTCGCTCTTGATCAGGCTGGTTTCGAACTCCTGACGTTGAGTGATCCACCCGCCTCGGCCTCCCAGAGTGCTAGGATTACAGGCGTGAGCCACCGCGCCCGGCCCCCAGAGCGAGGTGTTTTTCTTCTCCTCATTTTACAGACAAAAAAACGGAGGCACAGAGTGGGCAGTTTCCCTTAATGAGCAGGTTGTTAGTTTGATTTTGCCCAGCCTCAGTTTTCTCATCTGTAAAACCAGTACAATAATATTTCTTAGTCAGTACTATCTCGGAATTGGTTAAATGTCCTGAGGAAAGGATGTCCGTGGGGTTAGACCACAGGTACTCCCCTGACTACGTGAATTTATAGGGCCTTGCCACATTTGGAAGTGAGCACCATCTGCCAGACACCTCTCTGGGGTCCAGTCTCTGCGCTCGGCCGGCAGGGAAGCAGGTGGGGTCTAGGCACAGAGACCCCTGCAAGGTCCCCGGGCGCTTCCATCCATCCCAATATCACTGGGCTGTGAAAGTCTGGGAAGCTTGAGGAAGGGCTTTCGTTCTTGGCTTTAACATCTGTATAAGTAGGCTAAACCATTCTTTCAAGTGGAATGAGCTACAGTGCACTCCAGTAGCATAAGGCTCAGGTTCCTTTGCTCTCTATTTGTGCCCAGCACCGGGAACAGGGCCTGGCATATATTAGGGTTCAAGGCGGTAGAGTTGGGAGCTCTGGGAAGGCACCCTTGGTCCGGAAACGGACCTGAGTTCTACTAGTACTGGCTGTTTTTATCCAAAGCAAATCATTAAACTTCTCCAAGCCTCAGCTGCTAAATTTTAAAATAGTATCTCTTGCCAGATTGCTTAGGATTACATGAGATGAGCCCAGAAAGTGCCTGAGGCCGGACCCAGCATAGGTTGTTTTTGTTATCAGTATTATCAATTAGCCCAGGGAAGCCTGTGCCTTCCATCTCAGACCAGCCCGGCCTGGCAGCCTCTCTCTGCTCTCAGAAACTTAGTTTCTGCAGCGCCGCAAGATGAAAGAAGGACACGTGCGGGGTCAGCGCACTCTTTAATGGGAAGGGGATCCTCATTTCTTACAGTAACAGGTAAAAACATAAATACGGGTCGGTGGGCGGGCGGGCAACGGCAGGGCAGCAAGAGCCCGGGCGCCTGGCCCAGGCTTGGGAAGGGCGGCCAGATCTTAGGCCCCGCGTGCCCGGGCTCTCAGTTCCGACTAGCTGGTGTTCGGTCAGTCGGGGGTGCCCACGATGCTCGGAGGGCACTGGGGAGGAGGGCGACTAAAACACCTGGCTGCCAGATCACTCACCACAGGCTGAGTAAACACCGCCACAAACTCTCCTGCGCTCGGGAACAAAGGCGCATGGGGCGGGGAAAAGTTCCGAGGCCTCTGCAGGAGTGAATGTGAAATCCGAGGGACGCAAGGTCATGTTGGGAGCCCTTTCTCCCCCCTCGACTCAGTGCCCCTCTCTTGAGGTGAGATCGGTCAGGGGCGCCCCAGGCGAGTCCCTTCCCTACCAGGCTCTGATACCGTGCAGCGTGGACACTCCCGAGTTGCCCTGCGGAATCCCGGGGCTCTGCACCGCATTCAAGTCCCCAACGCCGAAGTTCACGAAGTTGTTGTTGGCGGCCGCCGTGGTCGGCTGCGCCGGGGGAGGCCCGGCGGGGTAGGCGGCGGTGCAGCTGTAGCCAGGGCTGCAGGTCGCGCCACCGTAGCCTGGGTAGGCCGGGTAGGCGTTATAGCCGTAGGCGTTGAGGCCCACGCCGTAGGCGGGCGCGTAGGGCGCCGAGTCCCCTAGGCATGGCTTGCCGTCGCGCACCAGCACTGGCACCGCGATCCTGCGAGCAGGCGGCGGTGGCGGCGGGGGCAGCCCCACCAGCTCCAGAGTCTGGTCCTGCCGCTGCCGCTTGCACTTGTAGCGCCGGTTCTGGAACCAGATCTTGACCTGCGTGGACGTGAGCTTCAGCACGCTAGCCAGCTGATCGCGTTCAGGAGCGGACAGGTACCGCTGCTGCTTGAAGCGCCGCTCGAGCTCGTAGACCTGCGCCTGCGAGAAGAGCACGCGCGGCTTCCTCCGCCGCCGCGCGCGGGGCCGCTCCGCGCCGTCAGCCTCCGGCTTCTCCAGCTCCACCGCCTTCTGCAGCGCGCACAGCTCTGGAGGAGAACAGAGAGGCAGAGAGACGCTTGGTAGGAGCTGCCCGACCCATGGAGCGCCCGCCTGAGGATGGGCCATTATGGATGACTCCTTGTCCTGCCTGGAGCTCGCTCTGCCAAGTGCACCGGGCACCAGGGACAAGGCTCAGTCAGTTAGCATTTGTTGAAAGCCTACCAAGTGCCTAGAGGTGCAGGAGAACAAAACCAGAGAGGTCTATGTCCAGGGGTAGTTCACATCCTGGTGAGGGAGACAGACCATAGAGACTCAAAATTTCAGGCTGCAAAAGCTAAACCAAAACAAAAAAAACGGATGATGCTCTGGGGTGAATTAAATTAGGGCTACTTTGGTAATGAAGGGAGGCTGAGGCCTCACCCTGGAGCTGGTCTCATTATCTCAAAGTTAAGGAATCAAAGAAACCGAAGGCCAAGAGGTGTTGGGTTGGGGGTCGAAATCTCCAGGGCGGTCGCCACAGGGTTTGCGCAGCGCCCAAGAAGCCGGGGGTGGACAGGGGACCTCGGAACCTGCCCTTCCGCTTGCTCGAGCTGAGCTCGAACTGGTAGATTGATTCTAGCCGCAGTGGCCGCCCGCATGTTTCCGGGCGCTCTGGGTGCTCCCAGACAAACCTGTGAATCCCTTCCGGGCCCAGGCGCGCCCTTCGTCCGGAGCCTCTGGCTTCCTGGGTTTCGCGCTGACCTCGCGCTGGGCCCAGGTCTTTCCAGCACGCCCTTTTCCGCGGCCGGCCGGGCCTCCCTCCCGGACCCTGGGATGGCCTGCGAGAGTATCTGGCCACTCTCCGAAACCATCTCGTCCACTCCCCCGCGCCTTCTGTTCCTAGACATTGTCTAACATTTCCACGAGCGAACCTAACGCCAGGAAATCGTGCTGGAAAAATAAAGCTAAGGCAGAGTCCTGAGGGTCTGCAGTATCCCATTTTAAAATTAAGGCTCTTGTTCCCAAAGACCCCACTGTCCTTGCACAAAGGAAGAAAGGCCCAGAAACCTGAGTAAGGAGTAACGGTGGGCTACAGAAAGTCCAGGACGAGCCTCCAATTTATGCGCAAAAGCGTGTCTGGTGAGTACCATTTTAATTACTTTGGCACGTCTTCGCAGATCCTCAAAAAGATTCGCAAATTCAAAAGAGATTCAAAAACCTCTGATACAAAGATTATCTATTTCTCTATCTTGTCCACCACAAACCTATCGCTTAACTTCTTAACAGATCCCAGAGCAGGGCCGAAGCCGCCTGGGGCTTTCTTAGGCCGGAAAAAAAATTTTTTTTGGTCTCCTGTTTCTGATCCTTTCAATCTGGCATCTAAACCTTCTATTGGACGCAGGGCGCGGGGGCCCTCGCGACAATCTTGCTTCTCAGGCTTCCGAGCCCCCGTGCCGAGCTCTCGGCTCAGGGGCATCTCCTCTTCCCGGGCCTGAATTTCTGGGCGCCGGTTTGGATACGAAAGTGACCGGGGAGTGAATAGAGGACTCGTGGTTTCCTCCTCACCTTTCTTATCAGCTCGAGGGTCCTTGGTTGGGTCGGTGTCGCCGTAGGCACGAGGGTAGAAGGTGGGGGCGGCAGGAAAGGCAGGCGAGCACTTGGCGGGCGAAGGCGCCGGGCCCAGCTCTGCTCGCAGCTCGGCGAGGCCGGGCGCCGCCGCCTCAGGCCCCGCGTAGGCCTCGGGCTTGAAGGCGGCCAGCATGCAGGAGGCGGGCGCCAGGGTGGCCTCCAGGCGCGCAGAGAGCTCCCCGGCGGCGGCCAGGCTGCGTTGCTGCTGCTCCAGGTTCAGAATGTCTTTGACTGAGAAGGGCGTGGGCGTGAGTGCAGGGCTAGGGAACATGGTGGCAGCGCCAGTCTCACAGCGCTAGGTGGGCAGCAGAGAGCGGCGCTGCCCACAGCCCCTGGCAGCCTCCCGGCATGGTGCCCGCCGCCCGCCCGCGCACCCTCCTTCCTGGTCTGGATGTGGCGGGGCAGCAGGTACCGCCGAGCACAAGGGGCAGGAGAGGCGGGACCAGGTCGGAGGAGGGGGACTCAGCCTGTCATTGGGCCAGGGCCTCGATGACAAGAGCAACTAGCAGTTTAGTGTCACCTAATATAGTCATACTGTTAAAAAAAAAAAAAATCCTGCCTAGCTTTTTTAAAGGGGCCACGATGCATTGGGAAGCTCTTTTGCTCCTGTGGCCTGAGATTGCTCCAAAATACGAGCATGAAAACCCTACCAAGATGCCTTCACTGGAAAGGACCTGACTCTTCTCTGAGTTAGGCCTCTGGGCAAGGTTGGGTGGGTCTGGGATTTGAAGAAATGTTCCTTAGCACTTAAAACAATGAGAGAGTGAAGGATAGCGTGCGAAGCTGGCGAAGGGGAGTTATTTTCAGTAGGGCTTTATTACCTAAGGTGTGTGTGATTGGGAAGCGTCTGAATAGGGAGAGAAGCATGGGGGACAGGGTTTGCTTTGGGGTCATGGCAGGTGGGGAGATTCTGGACAACTGTGAGGTTCTGTTTGGCTTGACCTACAGGGTTAGTCATGTCCCAGGCCCTGGGGGCTCCTGGGTGAGTCAAGCTGAAAAATAGGGCAAGGTGGGTGATTGTGGGGTGGGAGTGGCCACCTCCTACAGAAGTTATACAGGCACAACTCCAGGGGGCGCCATTCACTGCCAGTACCCTCCTAGGGAAATGACTCTCACCTTAATAATGAAACAAATCCAGAATCCCAGATGGTAAGCTCAGCTTCCCGGGAGAAACCTGTCTTCTAGCCCCAGCTACCATCTTCCTTGTTTCTCCTGTTTTGGAGCCCACCAGTCGTGCCTCCCTCATTCCCTTCCCTTCCCTCCCAGCCTAGCACCAACGCCCTTAGGCCGCTGCCAGCCCCAATGCCTGGGCCCTAGCTCAGGTTTAGCTCTCAGGCAGGCAGGGCTTTTCTGAGCCCAGCCTGGCCAGGATTTTTCTGAGGTTTCTGGGCTGGCTCCGAGTGGGCGCTCTGGAGGTACCGCCATGCACGTGGGAGAAGGGCAGCGCAGGCGGGGGTGATCATTTTTAGCCCAGGGTCAGTAAAGTAGGGCGCTTCTTTCTGTCTGACAAATCTGCCAGGGTTTCAGGAGCACACGCTACATGGGCAGATCCTGTGGGGTGGCGGCATCCCTCTAGGTCCTGGCACCCCTTGGGAGAGCTGTTGAAAGCTTTGGGCCTTCTCCCCACCACTCAGTACACTGCAGGGAGGAACTCTATTTTGTGTACGATTTCAAGGAAGGTCAGGGCGGGCAGAGGGGCCCAGGTTGAGGATGCCGCCTTACTCTATCGCTGGGGATGGCGACCTTGTCGATGGAAAAGAGTTGATTTCCCACGACTCAAACCTGTGCAGGTTAGGTACGGACCTGAGGCATGCACTTGCTAAATATGGGGACGTAGAGGACTCAGCTCCTCGCGAAGGGCGAATCGGGAGGAGGCACTCGGAATAGAATAAAGGCAGTGCAGGGCCAAAAGCTAGCTGAAGACACAGCTCCTGCCAGGGCGCCAGAACGCGTGTCCAAGGTGCGGAGGAAACGCGCAAAGTGGGGAGACAAAAAGGTGTCTGTCCAGAACGTGAGTCTTGAGTGAGCCGTCGGGCCAGACCGATGCGAGTGAAGTCAAGCATTGGTCTGACGTTGGGACTTTCCTGCCCCTCATTGAACCCAGACTCCCAGGGCCTGCGGCCTTCGAGCTAGGGTGGAGGAGAGCCGATCTCCGCGGGGCAGCCCCGGAGGCGCAGCGCCCTGACCCCCCGGCTTCCAGGCGCCAGCCGTCAGTAACAGGCCCTGGCAGCCACGGCTAAATCTCGCCTCGAGTTTTCGAGCTTGGGGCGACGCGCGGCGTTCTGGAATTGTTAGCCAGCTCTGCGGAGGATGCCTTTTCCCAAATGTGAGGCTCTGAAGCCCCAGGAGCCTTTCTCGTCTCCCCAGCTCTCCACCTCCTAACGCGGATTCTCTCTCCACGGATCTGCATGCGGATCAGCGGCCTCTCTTCGGTCCTTCCTCGCTGCTGCCTCTTTTGGCCACGTTGCAGTTACTGCTCCAAACTAACCTAGCTTGGGGGCCCGTCTCGCCTTTGAAGATTGTTTTTGGGGGGTGGGAGAGGATGCCTATCGCCGAGGCGGTGACGTCTGGCAAACGAGCCACATCCGATTCAATTAAACGTCTCGCTGAAAAGAGCTCGGAGCGAGGGTCCTGGGAGGCTGTTAAGTGAATCTGCTGGCCGGCCGGCTCGCGATGACAGTTTGAGAGATTAGTGTGATCCGACGCCTGAAATATTACCGTTTAATGGGGGACATCGAGGCTGCATCCGGGATCCCTGTTTTTAGTTAGTTTTTTTTTTTTAAAGATAGTTCTGGAGACAAAAAAGAATTCAGCATTCCCTTTTTTCCTTCGCTAATCAAAACGACAAGATTTATCTCCTATTTTCGGGTATCGAGGTTCTTAGAACCGACAGACTTGAGGGTCAGGTGTCATGAAAAGGGAAGAAAAGAAAAACCTCCCTATTTGGACGAAATCAGTGACTTTTCTTCCGTCTATTCCCTCTGTGGATCCGGTAATAATTTGTCTTGGCTTCAGAAAAGGCCTTGTTGTTGCGGGAAAGAGGAAACGGGCCAAAAACGAATAAATACATGTAACATGGAAATTGAGGCGCCCCATGCTGGTTTCCGTAGAGAAATGTCCAAGAACAATTTCCAACTTTTCTTCGCAGTCCTCACTGTTTTCGAGTGAGCACACAGAAAATTTTCTTTTTCTTTAACTAGAAGTTGCAATGGTTGGGTGTTGGGTGGGAAGAAACTTGATTCTCTGGCCCCCAAAGGGACGCATCTTTCTTCCCAAGGGCGGCTCACCCAACCTGGCCGCCTCTCTAAGCCGCTCTCTGACCGGACTAGCAGGACAAACAAACAGCCTTCAGCCTAGAGGAAGGCAGAGCGAGACAAAAGGAGACAGGGGAGAGATCGAAAATCTGTCCATCTATTTCCTTGTCTTTTAAAGAGTTGGCGCTTTAAGATTAGCCAAATTCCAGGGTGGCTCGAACGCATTCTGCGCAAATAAATTATTATTAATTGAAAAGCGATCGGCGCGGACGGAGCCGGCCCCCTTTCCTGCAATCAGCAGGGCCAGCCACAAAAGGTATATATGATTAATTGAAAGATAAGCTGGAACTATCACCGGGAATGTCATTAATGCGCCAGGGAGACGTGCATTGGAGACAGGCGGCGTTATCCGCGGCTTTATCTTCAACAACGCCTCGCTCTCGGCCGCGCGGGGGAAACAGATGGGGGTTTCTGTCTGGGACGCTCGCCCCGTGTTTATATTTTCGGAAGAATCGCAACTCGTGGGAGTCCCCGGCGGGCCCCCTGATAAATGAACATTAGCACTTTTTCGGACTACTGTATCAACAAAGGGGCTGCGGCGCGGCAATAATTGGCGAGAAAGCAAACAGAGGGCCGGGAGCGCGACTCTGCTCTTCGTCCGGCTGATGGATGAGCCCCGGCGGCTGCGCGCCGGCCTCGGCCTTCGCCTCGGCTCCCGGCCGGGCCGCTGGGCCCCTGCGCCGTCCCGGCTTCCTTCCTGGCCCGGGCTCGGGGGCGCGGGGCAGGGGGTGACTCTGAGGGCTGCAGACCTCGCCCTCAGCTCGGGAAGAGTCCGGGCGGCCCCCATGGGACGCGCGTCACTCAGGTGGCTCGGCAGGCGCTCAATTCTCCTCGTTCCTTCATTTCTTGAGCGCCCACTGGGTGCGCCACGCGCTCTCACAGATGTCATCGCGGACCGCTTACCCCGATTGCTAGCCTGAGGAGAATGAGGCTCAGAGAGGTGGAGTGACTTGCTCAAGGTCACACCGACAGGAAGCGACAGTGTCAGGGAGTCAGGATTCTAACAAAGACCCGACTCCAGAGCGGAGACTGTTTTCTTTCATTGCACGTCGCTGCGCCCTAGAGCCGTGCCAATCGGAAAGCAAGGCCCCCTCCACCCACCCACACAGGCGCACAGCAAGAGAAGGGGACCAAGGCTGTTGGATCTGGGATGCCAGGTGTCCCCAAACCTTCATCCACAAGGGAGAATTTCTGCATAAAGTTATTTGAGAGAGAGAGACTTAAGATGCTTCCAGCTCACTTCCCCCTTCCCCTCGTCCCTCTTGTTCCGATTTCTCCTCCATTTCTTTTGATAACAGCTTCATTGAGATATAATTCGCATACCATACAATTCACTCATTTAAGGTATACAATTCAATGATTTTCAGTATATTCACAGAGTTGTGCCACAATCACCATAATCAACTTTAGAATATTTTCATCACCCCCCAAAAGAAACCTGTAGCCTTTAGCGATCAACCCCCATACCACTGCCTACTTTCCCAGCCCTCAACAAACACTCATCTACTTCCTGTCTCTAGATTTGCCTATTCTGCACATTTCATACAAATGGAATCATAATACGTGGCCGTTTGTCTGGCATTTTCACTTAGCATATGTTTTCAGGGTTCATCCATGCTGTAGCATGTATCTGCTTTGTTCTTTGTAATGGCTGAATCATACTCCACTGTATGGATAGACCACATTTTGTTTATCCATTCATGAGTTGATGGACTTTTGGGTTCCTTCTGCCTTTTGGCTGTTATGAATAATCCTCTAGGACACTTCTACCCTACAGTCAGGACCCTCCTTACTTCTCTCCCATAATTAACCCTATCCCTCCCTTAAGGGGGGATGGCTTCATGGGCATGCTGCTAGTGCAGTCAAGTCTCATAAAGCCTGAGCTTGGTTTAATGGTCTGCTGTTGCTGTCTTGAAATTCTTAATTTTTGAACAGAGAGGCTCTACATTTCCATTTTGTATTGAGCCCACAAATTATGTAGCGAGTCCTGCTTTCTGGGCAGTCTGAAAAGAGCCTTGAAAATACTAACTGCATGTCTCCCAGGTCCCTATTGTCTTTTTGGTTTTTGGTTTCCTTTGCCCCAGGGTATAGCCCATGCTAGCCAGCTAAGACAGGCAGGGAAGCCACCTCTGAGCTGCTGTCTTTGCTTAGACCAGAGGATTGCTTAAAGCACAGGAGTTTGAGACCAACCTGAGCCAGAGACCCTGTCTCAATTAAAAAAAAAAAAAAAAGCTGTCTTGCTGTCTTTGCAAAGTTGCTTGACCATAGGAAGGCCCTGCAGCCCAAGGAAAGGGAAGAACAGGTCCACCTGGCTAGTGGATATTGTGTGCATATGCGTATGTGTGTGTGTGTATGTGTGTGTGTGTGCCTGTGTGTGGCTAAAAGAGTGGGCCAGAACTTTCGCCTCACCTCCAAGTGACTCCTTAGCCTAGTCACTATCTGGTGGTTGGCCTGATTTCCTCCCTTCCTGCACATACAGGGACTGGATGCCCACTATGCAGCAGGGCCTGGGGTTGGACAGCCTAAGACACACAGACCCTGAAGAAGGCAGACTATACCAGAAAGAGTACTGGACTATGAGCCAGCCGTGGGTCTGGTCTTGTCTTTTTACCAATTGGCTGACCTTGAGCATGTCCTTTGTTCTCTCTGATACCCAGTCTTGTGTTTGTCTCCTAGGCGTGAACCACCATGCCTGGCCCAGAATATATGTTTTAAATATGGGCATATGTACATATATGGTTCTGAAAATCTATGGACTTTTTTTTGCAAGGATAAACACAAAATGGTAATGAAAACTTAAGAGGAAGAGAACTGGGGGGCAGGTCAGGAATAAAACATGACACTTTCTATAGTACATTTATTTTTTAACAGTTTCCATTTTACTTTTGGGGCTGTGGAAATACTTAGGCCAGAAATCCTCTGGGATATGTAGTAAAGATGCAAATTTCTGGGCCCCACCTTCATCTTGGAGTTTAAGAATCAAAGGTGTGTACTGTTTGAGACAGGTAGCCAAAGCAGCAACAGAATTAAATCTCTGTGAAGGGACTGGAGTGAAGCCATCAGTGGTAGGAAGATAGACAAGGGTGGTCAGCAGAGCCCCAGAGAGAGGGGGTAGTGAAGGTGGCCTTTGTCCAGGATTACCTGGGAAGAGGACCTCAATGGTTCTGGCTGCTGTCTGGCAAATTTGCCCTCAAGATTCTCCCTTGACTTATGCCTTGATCCCAGGGGCCAACCTGGAGGATAAGCCCAAGTCTTGGGGTCACTGCGAGTGCAGCTTCACACTAATCAATGTGCTGGCCTCCTGGATGAAGGTGCCAATAGTCTGGCACCTGTGAGTGGCCTGGCAAAGTGGGAAGATGAGGTTGGGCTTTGGGCCTGGTAACTCCACCCAGGCCCTGCACCGAGGTCAGCGGAGCTTGGCAGTTCCTAATTTTCCTGGCCCCTGGCCTTAGGCTCACTGCCCATCTTCTCCTGAAGACCAGCCTCTAAAAATCCTCTCTGAAAGAGCCCTGAATCATAATCAGATCTGGAAGGTGTCCTAACAAGGTCGAATTAATTGACTCTTCCCTGTCTTGGTGGGTGGGGGCGATGCAAACAGAAGTATTTCATACCTGGCTTCCCCAACCACAGTGGGGGCCTTTGCAGCCACTGCTCCCAGACTCTGCTGGCCACACAGAGAGGTGGGTGCCTCTGAAACTTGGGCTGAGGCAGCGGGGCCTTGGGCCTCTTAGTCCACTAGAGACCCCATCCAGCCGGAAATGAGCACACAGATCGCCAGGGGCTGGACTTCCCTGGGAGCACAGCTCACCCCCCCACTTTGCTCCACGCAGGATTGTGCACTGATCGCCAACTGGGACTCAGTGAGTGTCCTGGAGCCTACCGTCCTCTGGCTCCCGTGGCCTTCAGTGACTCTGTCCTGTGGTTCGATTGCCCTAGGAGTCCTCAGGGAGATGACATCCATCCACACGACAGGTAACCGCCAGAAGAGTTCTGGGTCCTCATTTCTCATTGGTGTTAAACATTATGAGTGAGCAAAACCCACATGAAACAAAGCAGACATTAAAGATACCTCCCTTTCCAAAATATTTTATCAGCTTGGACAGCCGTGTTTTTCTTATCCTTACACTGAGGGGCACAGGTGTCTCCTGTTCCTGCTTTTGTTGGTCTCTTACCACGCTAATGATGTATTTTTGAATAAGTAATATATCATAAAAACAAAACAAAACAAAACATACACTTACGAAAGGGGATACAATGTAAAGTGTCCCAGGTCTCTTCCTGCTCATCCAGTTCCCTCTCTCAAAGGCAAAGCCTGTACCGGGCTTATTGAGTTTTAAAATCCACTTTATTAAAGTATAACGTACCTAGAGCAAAAGTGTACAGTTGAATCTTGACACATGGTTATGGCCAAAGTAAGGACCCCACGATAATAAAAATATGAAAACATTTACATCACCCTAAAAGGTTTCCTTTTACCCTTCCCAGCTAGTCCCCACCCCCAGGCTGTCACTGGTTTTAAAAATATATCCTTCTAGAGAATATTTCCTGCAAATTTAAATCATGTTATAAGATGCATTTTTTCCCTAAGAGCAACAACGTTTTGTAGACTCCTTTGCATTTTTGCTGTTACCAATTTTTGTTGTTAGTATCTTAGTGTAAGTCACTTTTCTCATGCTTTGGGGGGGTTATGTTTCTAAAACCGAATTTATCTTGGATCAGTGGATGTGATCCGCTTTAAAACGCGTGTTAGGGTTTGTCAGATCGGCGGGAGTAGCTTTCAAACTTCCGGTGCCCTTTCGCGTTAATTTCGTCCTCTTTTCTCCTCCGGGCTCAGGCTGGTGGCTGCTACGTCTCCCCGACTGCCACACTCCGAAACCGCGCGCAGCGAGGCAGGACGGAGAGAACCAGGACGCTGGCACCAGTCTCAGGATCCTGTCGCTGGAGGTCACAGCTGGGGAAATCAGGTGACATTTGAGTCGGATAGACAACGAATACGGTGAAGAGGAAAATGGTTTTTCCTGGGGCTGGAAACCTGCCCCGCGGGCGTGAGGCTCCGGGAGCGAGGCTATGCAAGAGCCCTCACTGTGGGCGCGGGGGACCGGGGCGGACACAGCGCTGCGGTTTGCGGTGGGGTCGTCAGCGCCGCCTCCTGAAGAGCTGAACAGTCGCACTCAGATCTGTGCTGAAACCCGCCCTCCGCCCCCGGAGCCTCCCGCGCTGGGTTGCCCCGGCCTGATCAGTGTTGAATTTGGGCTGGAAGTGGCCGATCGGAGGGCGACAGACCTGCGCAGGATCGCCGCCTTTCCTTTCCCTGCATCTTCCTTCCTTCCAGATCGTGCGCTCCAACCTGCTCCGCGCTGAGAAGTTTCCACCACCAGGCAGAGCACGCTGTGATCGGGTAGAGGACGAATTGCTGCGCGGGAAAAACCTTCGATTTCAAACTGTGCGGTTCAATCAAAATCTGCTGACAGCCTTCCGGGGCACGGCGCCAGGCGGAAGCCAGCGCACGGCGGAACGCTGGAGCGAATTCAGGGTCAGGGACGGACATCGCAGAGGGCGTTCTGCGCTTCCCACAAATTGGCGGCATGCGGGAATTCAGACACGAAATGATCGCGCTTGAAAGGGTTGTGTTGACACGTCCCATACTTTGAGTGTACACATGACAGTTGTAGACATTCACGCCCTTAAAAGGAGCACAACGGAGCGTGCACATTTTAGACACGTATCTGTGTAACTCGCTTTGAATGTGCATATTGGTGTGATTTAAATTTGCTGAAACGACGCGGGTACACACGCAAGTACCTTACGTGTACAGTCACTTTCTGTGTGCGAGCGTGTTTTACGTGCAAACGGTCAAAAGATTTTCCAAGGGCACAGACGACGCTGTGAAGTGCCCCTGCCGCCCCGCCCGCAGCGCTGTCCCGGGCACACTCGCGGTGGCGCGCTCTGCGGTGGAAGTGTGTGTGTGCTCTCCCCGCGCCCTAACGGGGCGTCGCCTGTGCAGACCCTCCGTTGTGTGGCCTTGTATCTTTAGGTAGGGAACATCTTTTGTCTCTCGGCAAGCAGCTTTCCTCCAGGAAAGATAAAGTAATCGATAGGGTCTTTTAAATAGCTCGGCGTTTCCTGTCGGGAGAGGAGTATCAGCGCGCGTACCAAATCTGCTCTGGTATGTCACCTTATCTCCCGTCCCCGCTGTTGTCCCCAAACTCCGCCTGTCAAGGGAGACGCCACCTGCATTAGGACCCAGACTGGGGCCCTTCCGCTCGGGGTCACGCGCAGAGCCCTCGGCTGGGCTCCGCCGGCCTTTCGGGGATCCCTGAGGGTGGGAGAAAGAGGCGGGGGCAAGGATGAAAGTGGCGGGGGCCTAGGGACCGAGGCTGGTCAGATAAGACAGTAACACACACGCTGAGAGCCACCCGCTTGGGGGAAACGTTAGGGTGACTGTCACTACGGCGTGGGGGGAAGGGACTTTTCTTTTTCCCTAACCACGAAAATAGGGGATCTGGGTTCAGCCTAGTTAAGCGCAGAGCCTTCCTTGTCCGTGTCCGAAGCAAAATCAGGTTTATCCTTCGGAGACGGCCGCTCGGACTTCAGGAAGCGCCTGCGGGTCCGAGGTTACCTTCCGCGCTGCGGTGAACTGAGGTTTCTACAACCCCGAACGACTTGGGTTGGAGAGAGGAGCGAGTCCCGAGCTCAGAGGGTCAGCCAGACCTGGGAATCGGGCCACCATCCTACTCTCCGGGCGTTGTCACCTCCTCAATCTGCAGCAAGTTGGAGTTGAGCTGACTCCAGCGGGGCCAGAGGGCGGGGCGGAGGGGAAAGATGCAGCCACCTGAGGCTGGTCTTCCAGCCTTCACAAAGGCCCTGGGGCCAGCTCGGGCTTCCCCTTCCTGTGGCGAGCGCTTCGCGGAGATGTGCAGACCAGACCCTGCGTGGAAGTGTCTCTCGGTGTTCCCACCAGCCGGTAAGCCTTGGGCCTCTTCTGACGTCCTAGCATAATTACTGGAATCTCCTCATTTTTCTTTTTCTGTATTCAAAGTCGGTGGCTGCATCCAGTTTTTCTTTTTTTAAAGAAAAATAAACCAAATAACAATAACCAAAACTTCTCAATCCCTTCCTCCCTCCCACACCATGACCATGCACAAAGCCAGAGTATTGATAACCTGGGAGCCAGCTGCACAATTCCCCATGGGGCTCCCTTCTCCTGGGATGCTGGAAGGAGAAAATTGCCTCTTGGCTTCATTACAGACTTGCTCCCTTCCTCCTTGCCTGGGATCATGCTGGATTACTCCAACTGCTGAGAGAGGACCACCCACCACAGCACAGCCTGGAGAAAATCCAGCCTTTGGGAAAATTTGGGTTCTCATTTGTCAGGGATTATTTTTCCAAAATAGAAATTACTGCAGGGAAGTGAAGTAGGGGAAAACATCACCTTCCTCCCTTACAGAGAGAAGGAGGCCTTTTTAAAAATGTTCTTTTCATTCTTTAAGGCCTTGGTCTAGGCCTTCTTATTCTGGTGGGCTTTCAGTATTATCTCAGCCTCAATTTAAAAAATCAGGAACTTGATTATTATTGGCAAAGGAAAGTTGGTGGTAGAGGAAGGCAGACTCTGCAGCTGTGTTTTCTTGCATGGTGGGTCGTTTGCACCTTGTTCTATGTTGGAACTAGCAGAATGTGAACTGGCCGCGGCCATCGTATTCCTGGGCCAATGGTTGAATATCCTCTGTCTCCTGGCCTCCTCAGTTACTCTGGTGACCTAGGTACTCAGTCCTGGGTCGATGTGGAGATGGCCCTCTTGCCTTCCCAAGTCCTCCAGGGCAGGGTCCCTCAAGGAGGGCTGCCTTTGAATGAACACTTTTGTTAGAAGGAGCCCAGGGTGCTTGATTTCTTTTCTTCTGAACAAATGTGTGGGGTGAGAGATAGGGAAGCTGGAGCATTTACAATTGAGAGTGGCGAGAAAGCCAAGGGAGTTCAGGTGTGGACTCCAGCACCTCTCCTCTCCCCAGATGGGGCAGTCACTGCCTGGAAGCCCTAGGCCTGGTTCTTAACAGAAGCTGTACTGCCTGCTCCTTACAAGTGGCAAGAGGGGAGGTGGGACCAGGTGGCACTGGGAACAACTTCAGCCTGGATCCTGGACTCAGCAGGGACTCTGGAGATGCTACTTAGGCTAAGAAAGTGAGCTTTTGGTTAAGGTGTTATGGGATTCCCTAATGCCCCGACCAAGTCCAGAGGTGTGTTTGCTTCTACTCACTGAAAACGAATGTGTAGCTTTGCAGCCCTCCTGGTTTGGGGGAACTTTTAATTCCAGCATATTATAGAACTGATCAAAATAACAGTGAACAGCCCCGTGACTTTTCTCAAACTGAACACAACTGTGTGACTAGCATATAGTTGAAGAAATAGAATGTTACCAGCTTCTAGAAGCCCTCTTGAGCTCCATTTCTCCCCAGGGCAATCACTACACTGACTTCTAACAATACAGATTAGTTTTGCCTGTTTTTGGACTTCACATATATCTAATCAGACAGTATTTAGACTCTTTGTGTCTGATAATTTTACTCAATGTATGTTTGTGAGATTCACCCACATTGCTTGTAGTTGTAGTTAGATTCTTTCCACTGCTGTATTGTATGAATACATTGTATGAGTATGCTCTATTTATCCCCATTCTCTTTTGATGGACATTTGGGTAGTTTTCAGTTTTTGACTCTTAGGAATAGTGAGTACTGCTATGAACACTCTAGTATGTGTCTTTTGGTGAACCTGTGTACACATTTCTATTGGATACGTATCTAGGAGTGGGATTGCTGGGTCATAGGATATTCATAAATTCAGCTTTAGTGGATTCTACTCAACAGTTTTCCAACCAGGTTGTACAAATTTACAGTCATACTGGCAGTGTGGTAGAATTGCAGTTTCTCCACATCCTTCCCAACACTCAGTATTATGAGCTTTTAATTTTAAGTCATTCTGGTGGGAGGTGTGGGGATATCTCCTTTTGGTTTTATTTTGCCTTTCTCTAATGACTAAAGAATCAAGTGTCTTTTCAAATGTTCATTATCTTTTTGAATATTCTCTTTGTGAAGCTCCCATTTAAATCTTTTGCCTTTTTCCTCTTGATTAGTGGAATATTTGGGTAGAAGTCCCTAGTGGGTTATAAGCTTATTGTGAATAACATCTCCCAGTCTGTGGTTTGCATTTTTACCCTTTTAATGACATAGCACCTATTTCTGGCTCTGGTCTATTGACATACAACTGACCTTGAGGTTGTAGCACTGCTAGTCTGTATGTCTGGGGTATCTGTGGCTGAGATATCTTCTTGGGCTTTGGATTAGCAGGCCTGCCATAGTGGTAAACTCCTTGAAGACAGAATCCAGGACTGGTTCTGCTTGTTTTCCTTATAGTTGCTATAGCATTGTCTTTCTCAAGAATATTTTAATCACCCATTAAATAGGGGAAGCCTCAATAGAACCCTTTGGATTTGAAGAAGAGGGCTGAATGAGTCATTATGTGTCTTTTTTTTTAATATACAGTGGTCTTTACAGAGCAATTTAAGCAGAAGAATTTAAATTCCATGAGTTTAAAAATGCACAAAAATGTAACTGTAGAAAGGTAGCTGAGACCTACCAGTTCTACTGCTGCCTCTTCCAGGTGGTCTTTCCTGATAGCTGCAGCTCTGGGGGAGCCTCTTGGAATGTGAATGATATATGAGTATAATTTTGAACAGTCTTTCTAGAAAGCACTTTGTTAATTCTTCTTTTAAGAATCTTTATAAAATATAAGGTGAAAACAGCATATAATTATTTTTAGTTATTTTGATTATTTTCAAATGTTTGTAATCTATTTGTATTTTTCTTTTTTAAAAGTATTACCTGTTTCCATCTTCTGACTATCCATTAAGATATTGACGTCTGTGATCTCTCCCTATTAGCTAGTAACCCTTAGTCATTTTATGCTGCAAACATTTTTACAATTTGCTCATTTGTTTTTCTAAAATATTCATTTTTGTTTTAAGGTACTTGATAATGTATAAATACTCAGACACTGGTGGGGTTTTGATTCCCAATTGGGATAGGACACGGGCAATGGCAGGGCCAGCTGCTTCCCAGCAGCTGTCCTGAGGCAGTGGGGATTCCACAGGATAAAGGCCAGTCCTACTCTGGCCATGTAGAGCCTGAAGAGCGGTAAGTAGCTGACCTTAGGGACTGGTGGAACCTGGGGGACTGCCTTCCTGGGGCCCAGGCTGGTGAAGATGGAATGGAGGAGGGAGTGTCACTGGCTCTCCTAGGGCAGAAAAAAATTCAGAGCAGATAAAACAACAGACAAAGGTGAGGAAGGAGGGGTCCTTGAGTTTGGATTGGGGGGACATGGGGAGCATCCAGAATACAGGAGAACATCAGACAGGCCGTGAGTCTGCTGAGCAGATGGGCTCTGGAGCTGGGCTGCATCCTACTTCATGGCTTAACGTCCATGGACCTAGTGTTCTCATCTGTAAAATTGGACAATACTTGTACTTCCTCAAAACATTTGTGAGAATTAAACAAGATAATGGTGTAAAATGCATCCTCAGATTCTTTGACACTCTTCCCATTGAGAAGTTGGGTCTACGTCCTTGTCCTTGGAATTGGGCCATTTTGCTACTGCTTCAACCAATAGCGACTGTAGAAGTAGCACCATGTGACTTCCATGGCTAGGTGAGAGAAAGCCACTTGTCTTCTTTTCTGTTTGCTGGAACACTCGCTCTTGGATTCCTGAGCTACTGTGCAAGAAGCTGACTACCCAGATGCCTTCACACCATGAAGACGCTCAAGCCTAGCACTCTGGGAGGCCGAGGCGGGCGGATTGCTCAAGGTCTGGAGTTCGAAACCAGCCTGAGCAAAAGTGAGACCCTGTCTCTACTAAAAAAAATAGAAAGAAAATAATTGGCGAACTAAAAATATATGGAAAAAATTAGCCGGGCATGGTGGCACATGCCTGTAGTCCCAGCTATTTGGGAGGCTGAGGCAGAAGGATTGCTTGAGCCCAGGAGTTTGAGGTTGCTGTGAGCTAGGCTGACACCATGGCACTCTAGCCCAGGCAACAAAGTGAGACTCTGTCTCAAAAAAAAAAAAAAAAAAAAAAACCCAAAAACCGATGCTCAAGCCATGTGAAGAGGCCACATGTGGGCACTTTGGCCAACAGTTCCAGCTGAACCAGCTTAGATGTCAGATGTGAGTGACGAAGCCTCCGGTTGATTCCAGCACCTAGCTGGTCCGGTTTTCATAGCTGAGGCCCCAGACTTCAGTGAGCAGAGGCGAGCCGTCCCTGCTGTGCTCTCTCCAAATGCCCAACCCTCAAAATCAGTGAGCATGATGAAATGGTGGTTTTTACACCACTGAGTTTTGGCATGGTTTGTTATGCAGCAGTAGATAACAAGAATGTGGCCCAAGCAAAACGGCTTAGTGCACTGTTTGCTCGGGGGTGGGTGCTCAGTAATGCCATCTCTCTTCGTAGCACTGGTGGTGACAGAGACGACCCAGTGTAGAGAACAAAGGGCTGTTAAGGAAGAAAAAGCAGAGGAGCCTGCTGCAGGGAAGTCGATCCAAGACGCATTCAAGTCTTACACCTGGACTGCGTCTTTATTTCGGCTCCAATTCTAGCTCAACGCCCCTCTTTGCCAGAGTGGAAAAAGGCAAATAGTCACAAAAGGAGGTGTTTGGAGGACCTTAGAACTTTCTCTTTTTGCACCCCAATCCCCCTTTTGAAAAATTCTGCAGTGGTGTTGGCAAGGATTGCAGGCTGGAGCAGAGCTTGGGGAATGTGGGGTGGGAGCAGAGGAGGTGTCAGAAACCATTTTGTTGCTGCAGCTACACAAGAACACTGGCACAGTCACCGTGATGGTGATGGGGCGGGACGGCAGGGGCCCCTTGCCCCTGTGCGCCGCTGTCCAGGTTGTTCAGTGCCTCCTTACACACTGCCTAGTCTTCAGCCATTCGGGGGCAGAGGATACCTTCTTAGCACACTTCTTGGCAGGTCACAGGTGCTCAACAAATGCTTGCTGATTGATAAATGCCAAACGCCGGGAACAGCGATTTTATAGCAAGTCCCGGTGCCCCAGTACGGCCTCCTGCACAGGAAGGGAGCCTTCCTGTGGCCCTGTTCAAGTTCCCCTGCTTGTCTCACCTAACTCACGGGCTCAGGAAAGAGATGCTGTCAGGAGACAACTAAGAGACCTTGCATCTGGGGGCTCAGCCCTAAAGAAAGGAAAGTCTTGGACTTGGCAAACCTTATGAAATGTTACGCTGCAGCAGAACTGTCCTTTTACTTCTCTCTGGAGAAGGTGTCCTGGCCTGGGCAGCATCCTCGTGGGTTTGTGGGGTGGGCCTGGGATGGTGTGCGATTCTTCCCGGGTTTCCGCGGTGATTGCTGTCCGTCTGTCCTGAGATCCAAGGGCCTTCTCCATCTGAAGAGTGGCAGGCAGAGCGGCACTGACAGATTTTCCACAAGTCTGAGAACATCTGGACAAATCGTTAACACCGCTGCAGGCCGTGGCCTTTTCTCACCTTTTCTCACCTCATCTTGACCTTCCTCCTCTAGGAGGCTGCCCTGACGAGGCCTTTCGTTCTGCTCTGCTCTGCTCAACTTGGCCTTCAGCTGGTGGCTTCTCCTAAAGAACCAGAGGAGAGAGGGAGGGAGATAGAAGGAGATTGAGAGAGAGAACTAGAAGGATTAGGGAGTGGGGAGAGAGAGTGAGAGACAGAGAGAGACAGAGAAGAAAGAAATAAGAAATAGAGAGATTTAGAGGGAGGGAGAGAGAGACGAGAGAGAAAGAAAGATTGAGAGAGAGAAAAAAAGAAATAGTTGAGAGCAGAAAGAGAGAGAGGTTGAGAAATAGAGACAGAGAGAGGAGAGAAATAAAGATAGAGAGATAGACAGAGAAGCTTCCAGGGGAAGGAGAGTTTCCAAGTGCAGAGAATGTGCCCAGCCTGGCCTTGCAGGGCTGATCTGGTGTGGAAGGAGGAAAGCACCTGCCCCCATCCACATGGAGACTGACAGTGGCCAGGTGTCAGGGGAGGAGAGTGGGCATCAGATTGTTAAAGGACATTTAGCTTTGATGAAAGGGCTCATCTGCTTGTTTAACTGTGGCGAGTGCCTAACGTGTCTGGGGCTGAGTGGGTGGGCAGCGGATCATTTTGTGCCAGAGGGAACCATTCCTGTGGGGCAGGAGAAAGAGCACCCAGGGAGGGGTCTGGCGGGAAAGCTGCCTCTCACCAGAGCCACCGGGTCGCTTCATGAGCTCTAAAAATGGGAGCGGGGAGTTGTTTACCCAAGGGCACAAAGTTTCAGATAGAAAGTGGGAACAAATGTTTTTTGAGATCTATTGCACAGCAGGGTGACTATGTTCAATGATAACGTATTATATATTCAAAATAACTAAGCACATTTCAAATATCTTATCATTAAAAACAACAGGTAAGTGAAGTGACGGAACATCACATTGCATCTTATAAATGTATATAATCATGGTTTGTCAATTAAAAATAACATAAAAAAAACCCAGAAGAGTAACAATGCCAGCTCTTCAGTCCTTCAGATTAACTGTGATGGCTGCCTGCGTAGACCCCCCAGCTGAAGGTAAAGGTTAGCTCTCTCCGTGAGTTCCCGCCCGCTCAACTGTCCCAGCCTTTTGTCCTTTTTGTAAAATGGGGATAATTGCATCTATCAGCATCAGTGGGCTGCTGAGATGTTAGGAAGGACCAGTGCATACGGAAGATGTAAGCAATGATTTTTCACCATTGAGAATGTGTCTTTGAAGACTTTCACTTCCTCCCCTTTTTAAATAGTGAATTGCAACTTTGGTTTATTTAAAAAGAAGGAAGAAGAAACATGTAAATAACAGCAACAAAAAACAAGTAGACACAAGATCTTTCCTTAAGGGAAAACCTTCCACTCAGCTGTCCGCATGTCATCTGTCAGATAGTGGGAATGGGAGGAAACACCTTTCTCATTCCTACAATAGCAACAGGAGCTGAGGGCGGCCCTGGCCACTGGCTGAGCTGTCTCTGATGTGGAGGGTTAGAAATGGGCTAACTCTGGACAAGGCCGTGCTTACCAAGGTATGGCCTGTTTTTTAGCTGTGGGATGTTTAAGCATCATTCAATACATACTTTAAAAGAAGAGTAGTCTTCTCCCCTCCTCTGGGGGGAGTGGCAGGGGGAGTTCCGGGTGTTTGGATTTCCTGTCTTTTGCTAGATTTTGTCAGCAAGATTTGAGCTGGAGTCAGATTCTAGCCAGGAATCCTCTATATTGGAAAGTTGTCTAGAAGAGAATGATACCTTTTGTATCTTAGCTGGGCTTAAGAATCATCTGAAATTCTTGATCAATGCAGATTCTTTGGTCCCCCTCAGAAATTCTTATTTAGTACAGCTCAGGAGTCTGCATTTTAATTACAAAAAAAAAAAAAAAGAGTACACAGGCAGGGTCACTCTGTTGCCCAGGCTGGAGAGCAGTGGCTGGTCATAGTTGCCATCATGGCACATAGTAGCCTCCAACTCCTGGGCTCAAGCCATCTTCTCCTGGAGGCCTCCCCAGTGCTAGAACTATAAGCACACACACCGCTGCACCTGACAACAGTCTGCATTTTAAAACAAAGACTCAGAGACTCCAGGCTGTCTTGATGGTACACAGTTTCTGATCTGCCCTTTGATAAAGACAGACGTAAAATCTGAGTGCGGATGGCACTGTCCTCCTGCTCCCTTGAGATGACAGACCCCCCCATGGAGGCAGCCAGGGTTTCCTGCCTGCAGGTGGGACCAGAATGCCTGCTCAGGTTGTCTGGCAGGGTGTGCAGCCCCACAGCCAGGGGCCAGCGCTGAGGGCCAGTGCGGATCCAACTTAAAAAAATACAAGTGCTTTTTCTGGCTGATGATTTGAATACTGTTATTTCCTCATAGCCAGTATAGACTTCATTTTGCATTTCATGTTCTTGCTCCTAAAATTTTTAAACATTTAAGGCTTTTATTGTTTTATAAAATGATATAAGTAAGGACTATATTCTCATTGTAAACATTTCAAATTCTATACGCATGCTCTATTTCCCTAACCCGACTTCCCTCTCCAGAGATGACCCTTGCTATCTGTCTGATGCGTGTCCGCTAGCCCTGTGCTGTTCAGCACTGAATGTGGCCATGGAGCCCTTGCAATGTGGCTTCCATGAACTGAGGTCATTGGGAGTGTAATTTTTGAGGACTTTGTATGAAAGAAAGAATATAAAATAGCTTATCAATATTTTTATATTGATTTACATGATATTTTGGATACATTGGATATTGGACATTGGACATAAAATATATTTCACTTTGTAAAAAAATGTGGATACTAGAGGCCAGGGGCAGTGGCTCAGCCTGTAATCCCAGCATATTGGGAGGCTGAGGTGGGAGGATTGCTTGATGCCAGGAGTTTGAGGCCAGCCTGGGCAACATAGCGAGACTACCTCTCTACAAAAAATAAAAAAATTAGCTGGGTGTGGTGGCATGTGCCTGTAGTCCCAGCTACTCAGGAGGCTGAGGTGGGAGGATCCCTTGAGCCCAGGAGCTCAAGGCTGCAGTGAGCTGTGATCCTGTCACTGCACTCCAGCCTAGATGATAGAGTGAGACCCTGTCTCTAAAAAAGGTTTTTAAATAAATAAATAAATAATGTGGATACTAGAAAATTTAAAATTACATATGTGGCTCACATTATATTTCTATTAGATGGTGCTGTTTTAGACCTTTCTTTATGCATTTATATATATATATATATAGATGTATATATATATATAGAGGGGGGATACTTCTGTATGTATGATTAAAAAGAAAAAATAACTGGCATTGTTCATTCTGCACTGTTCTACAGCTTTTTTTCTCTTACCAATCTGTCTTGTCAGTATGTATAGATCCACTTTTTTTTCTTTTAAATTAGTGCACAGTATTCCCTATTGATAAGCCGTAATTTATGAAACCATCTTCTATTAATGGGCATTTGACTTATTTTCATGGTTTCCCTGTTACAAACCAATGAACATTATTGCTTTGGGGATTTTTTTTAAAAACAAAAATCCCCATATTTCCTGGCTTATTGGAGGGCTATCTGGAGTTTTCCAGATTTTTCCTGAAAAGCATAGGTGGTGACTGGACACAGGGTAGGTGACCATGTGGTTTATTGTCCACAAGTGGACTTCTGAGAGTGAAAGGCAGTGAGATCGATGACGATTCCAGGACAGCAGGAGGTACAGACTGAGACTGTCTGGTGCAGATGTGGACATATATGGTCACCAGAGCCGCAGGAAGAGTCCCAGTGTGTGCCCTGACAGTGGGTGCTTCGCACGATGAGGATGGGAAGCCAGTCGGAGCCCTTGTCTCCAGCGAATGCTGGACTCCAGTCTCCAGGTTACCCTTCCTTGTTCCTGGCAGCTGGCGGGCATCAGGGCAGTCTTCTGAGGCTGAGGAATGGGATGGGGTGGAAAACAGATCAAAATCCCTAAAGAGAAGGCTCAGTGGATGGGGAGGCTCCCTCGCTGGAGGCCCTGCTGTGTAGAAGCTCTCTGTAGAGTAGATGGGGGATGAGTCAGTCCGGGGTTACAGGGGTTGATTGCATTCTTGACCACTCATTGCTAACTCGGGGACAATCTGAGCTGCTGTGACCTCGAGGTAAAAGACCCCAGATCTTGTTACTGGTTCCTTCAGGAAACCTCCACTCTCTTCCCGCCTTCCTTTCTGTGACTAATTTCTGAAATCTCTGTAACTGAGAAGGCATTGGATGAGGTTTCCCACTCTGGGAGGGCCCTGGGTGCCAGACTGGGGCGGGGGTGGGGACAGGGATAATGGTGGGTGAGGACTAAGACGTCTGTGCGGTCACATGCCATCCCTCAAGAGCAGAAGGGGAGGCCTCCAGATTGGGTGGCAGCAGCTGGTGGGGTGTCGGGATAACCTCACTGATGACTGGGTAGATAGGACTCTCTTGCATTAGTGGATTCCAGAAAGCAGCGTGCTCCCTGATGAAAAGGCCATGGCCATTGTCTTATGGGATCTGCCTGGCCTGGCTTTGACAGTTCTCAGCTGCTCCATAAATCTTCCATCAGTTCCATCTGTCCAAAAAGATGTCATCACCATTTTCTCCTAGTGACGAAAAGTAAAAGGTCATTAATGAAAGAGCTCCTCTGTGCCTGTTCAGATCAAAGAAGACAAGCTTAAATTTTTCAATGGGAGGGGAAATTTGTGTTGATGTTGTATTGTTTATGCTACGGTGATAGTTTGTATTCATGCATTATACCTTAGTATAAGAAGGATGATTATGTTTTAGGTATTACTGAATACTCTGGCACCCACATATTTGATACAGAGAACCTTATAATCTGAGAGCTAGAAGGAACATTAGCAGTCATCCAGTTGTTTTCAAGTTTTCAGTTTATTTATTAATTTATTTTTTTAGAGATAGGGTCTTGCAGTATCACCCAGCCTGGAGTGCAGTGGCCCGATCATAGCTCACTGTAACCTTGTATTCCTAGGCTCAAGCAATCCTGCCTCAGTCTCCCCAGTAGCTGGGACTACAGGCATGCACCACCATAGCCAGCTAATGTTTTTTTATTTGTAGAGATGGGGGTCTTTCTATGTTGCTCAGGCTGGTCTTGAATTTGTGGCCTACAGCAATCCTCCCACCTCAGTCTCCTGAGTCTCTGGGATTACAGGTGTGAGCCACTGTGCCCAGACTGCAAATGATATATATATATATATTTTTTTTTTTTACAAAATTCTAATACATAAAAGAGACAGACTGAGTGTAGTGGAGGCCTGGCATTCTGGCCTATCCCACCAACTCCTGACCTCATGGTTGTTCCTATTTGGAAACTGTTGTGTTTAAATCCCCTATCCAGTCTCTAAATCCCCACTGTAGCATCCCCTGCAATTGGTTGCTATGGTCTTGTCTGTGCTCACATACCCCTGGTGCCTCGGGAAGCAGCCTCTGCTGTGCCAAGACACAGCCCATGGTCAGAAAGACTTACTTTAAGGGCAGTACAGTCCTCTTACCTTCTCCTCTCCCAAATCGGTGCCCCCCAGAGAGGTCTTGTAGTAGCCCATTTAGTATCTGTGCCGGAGATTGTGAATATTTTAGGATGCTGAGCCATGTTTGTGCTAAATGATGACCGGGTCCTTTTGTTGGACTGTGTGGTTTAGCAGGGATCTAGTAAGGTTCATCCTGACTTGCGTCCAGTGGACACTGTAAGGGGCGCCCACACACTTCTCTGCTGTCTCAAGAGTTTGAGGACTGGCTGGCTCTGGCTGTGAGGGTGGGAGAGGTCCATGCCCTGTTCTTACAGTCACCCTCCAGACTGGTGCCTCCCCGGAGAGCTTTGGGCTTTAATGTTCCCATGTCCAGACCCCTTGCAGAGGGTTCGCTTTATCAACTAGTGTTATCTAGTTGGTAGGTTGGAGGCTGTTTCATTAATTTCCAGAAAACAACAAAAAACCAAAACAAACAAAAACAACCAGAGGCATAGTCATCAGAGGGGCCCAAGGGTAGCTGGGGAACTTGACTGGGTCCTTCCAATCTGGCCCAAAGGCTACAGAGCATGGCATCAGGCTGGGGTGCAGTAGGGCCATGAGGGTTCACTGTAACCTCCAACTCCTGGGCTCAAGCCAGCCTCCTGCCTCAGCCTCCTGAATGGCTGGGACTACAGGTACATGCCACCATGCCTAACCAATTTTTAATGTTTTGTAGAGATGGGGTCTCACTGTGTTGCCCAGGCTGGTCTCAAACTCCTGGCCTCCAGTGATCCTCCCACCTTGGCCTCTCAAAGTGCTGGGATTATAAGTGTGAGCCACTGTGCCAGGCCAGAGAGAGGTTTTTATTGCTTTCCATGGATTTTCAGGTCGTGGTCAACAGCAGTGATTTAGTCAGATTATACTTCTTGATCATGGTGTATATTTAAATTCTGGGCTGAGATAAAAAATTCTAACTGGGCTTTGCTAGTATATGTGTGTTGTATGCTTTTTATTTAAAAAGTATTTAACATTAAAATTTTTTCCATTTTTTTTTCTCCTAGTATTTTTAGCAGCAAGAACAAAACTAAAAAAGTCATCCGGTTGCTCCTGTCCAACTCCTGAGAGAGGCTGTCTGCCCTGCCTGACTTGTGCTGACTCTACCCTACCAGTCTGTGTTGGGCAATCGCTGCGCTCAGGTTCCTGCCCACTTGTTGACTGTTGACACATGTCTGTTGTGAGTACAGACGCTCCTTGACTTATGTCCAGATTAACCCATTGTAAGTTGAAAATGTTGTAAGTCTAAATGCATTTAATACACCTAACCTACCAAACACCATAGCTTAGCCCAGCCTACCTTAAATATGCTCAGAACACTTGCATTAACCTACAGTTGGGCACAATTCATCTAACACAAAAGCCTATTTTGTAATACAGTGTCGAATATGTCATGTAATGTACCGACTACTCGAGATGATGTGCAGCCCTGCAAGGCAGTATGGTAGTCAGTATCCCTAGCCAGGGAGAAGTTCAAAATTCAAAATTCAAGGTACGGTTTCTACTGAATGCATATTGCTTTTGCACCATTGTAAAGTAGAAAAATCTTAAGTCGAACCACTGTAAGTTGGGCCCCATCGTGTAAGGACTGTTCCTACTGAACTCCTTTTTTTTTTTTTTTTTTTTTTTTAAGAGACAGGGTCTTGTTCTTTTGCCCAGAACACCGGGGCTCAAGCGAACCACCCACCACACCCACCCCAGTAGCTGGGACTACAGGTGTGTGCCACCGTGTCCTGCTAATTTTTTAATTTCTTGTAGAGATGAGATCTCACTATGTTGTCCAGGCTGGTCTCTAACTCCTGGCCACAATTGATCCTCTTGCCTCAGCCTCCCAAAGTGTTAGGATTACAGGTGTGAGCCACCACACTCAGCTTGAACTCTACTATTAAACAGAGTGTTTTGTCCTCAGGTGAGTGGCCAGAGACCCAGGGAGAGGTGGGGAGCAGGAGGGGAGCAGTCTTCTGTCCTCCATCAACATTCAAGCCAGTGACCTGTGCACACTGAGGTTTTTGATCTGGTTGCTTACCTTAGGCCAGTGGCTTCCAAACTTGAGTGAACGTCAAAATTACCTGGACAGCTGGTTAACACAGATTGCTGGGTCCCACCACCATGCCTCTGATTCAACCCGAGACTTTGCATTTCTAATGAGTTCTCAGGGGATGCTCATGCACAGGCCTGGAGACCACAGTTTGAGAACCACTAGTGTAGAGCTGTCCCTGAGCTATGGAGCTCCAGCTGAAGCATAATCAATCTTATATCTTGTAGTAGATTGTTTAATAGACACGGATTCCTCCTGTCCCAGCCTACACTCCCTTCACAATGTGACTCTGTTTCTTTCAGAGCCCTTCTTCCTTCCTTAGCATCACAGGTTAAGAAGTCTAGCTACTTCTGCATTCCGCTTCTGTATTTATCATTTGACGTTCCTCTGAAATAGTTGGACAGACATTTAAAAATCTATCTCACCAGCAGACAAAAATGAGGAGCAAGATCTTAAATAATTGCCCGAGGTAGGAAAAACTGCTCAGAAAAGCCAACCTTTCTGATTCCTAGCTCAGTGCGATGCAGGTCCTGAAGTCAGGCTGCCTGGGGATGAATCTCACTCTACTTATGACAAATGTGATCTTGGTCACTTAACTGATCCTCAGTTTCCTCATCTATAAAATGAAGAAAGTAATATCACTTGCCTCACGGTGTTTTTTATGCAGTTTTAATGACATGAGGCATGGATTGCCAAATTTTTTCTGTGAAGAGAAAAAGAAACAACATTTTAGGCTTTGCAGACCATTTGGTTTCTGTCACAGTTACTCAACTGTGCTGTTGTAAGTGAAAGTGGCCACAGACAGTATGTATTCAAACGGGCGTAGCTGTGTTCCAGTAAGACTTGATTCACAAAAGCAGGCAGGGGGCTAGAGCTGGCCCATGGACTGTAGTTTGTTGACCCCCGAGACAGAGCATGGAAAGATCTTGCTATTGCCCAGTACAAGGGAAGCACTGGATAAGTGATAGCTATGCCTGGTATTACTGTACCATCGTTATTCGTTTATTCTTTCAGCAGTCTTTTCTTCTGCTTTCCATTTTTGTACTCTCTCTTTCAGTGTTGTTACTTCATTCCATCTCTGCCATGTGAGGAGAAGAAATTCAGCTCCACTCTGGCCAGCTGTAGTAGCCAGCTTCCACGATGGCCCCCAGTGATCCTTGGCTCCTAGTATTCTGGAAGGATAAGAGGCTACATGGAGAAGAGCCGAGGCCCCATACCCCTCCCCCAGTGAGTAGGGCTGACCTTGTAACAAATTGGGTATTGTAGAAATGCCTGGGTATGGCCTCCAGTGCTTGGTCATAAAAGATATGGTGGCTTCCTCCTTGTGCTCTTTTGGATCATTCATTCTGGGGGAAATTAGCTGCCAAGTTATGAGGACACTCAAGCAGCCCTGTGGAGAAGTCTACATGGCAGGTAACTAAGTCCTCCTGACAACAGCCAGCATGAACTGGCCAACCATGGGAACACTTTTTTTTTTAAGTTAGGGTCTTGCTCTGTTACTCAGGCTGGAGTGCAGTGGCCCGATCGTAGCTCACTATAACCTTGAACTCCTGGGTTCAAATGATCCTCTTGCCTCAACCTTCCAAGTAGCTGGGACTACAGGCGGGTGCCACTATGCCTGCCTAATTTTTAAAAATTTCTGTGTGGAAATGGGATCTTGCTATGTTGCCCTGGCTGGTCTCAAACTCCTGGCCTCAAGCAATTCCCCTGCTCAGTCATGAGCCACCACACCTGGCCCATGTGAACAATCTTGAAAGTGAATCCTCCAGCCCCAGTTAAGCCTTCAGATGACTGCAACAGAGCCAACATCTTGACTCTAATCTCATGACAGACACCAAACAAGAATGACCCAGATAAGCTACTTAAGCTGTGTTCCTGTATTCCTGACCCATAGAAACTGTATGAGATGATAAATATTTATTGTTTATTTAAGCTGCCAAGATTTGGTGTAATTTGTTATGCAGCAGTAGATGACAAATACACCAACGTCATAATTGCTCTATATTGGGTTTTTGTAAATAGAGAAAAATGACCAGCGTCAAAGAGTTTGAATATCAACAGCCCTTCCCCACTCCATGTGTCCCACACACAGATAAAGCAGCATCTGGCAAAACTCTCTTTGAGTCTAAGATGTGATGACTTTAAGAAA